>CM035839.1:334495684-334522537 GCA_020510985.1 Pholidichthys leucotaenia | reverse complement strand
TCCTGCTATTAAATTCAGATAAGACTGAAGTCATTCTTGTTGGTCCAAAAAACCTTAGAAATTCCTTTCCAAATCAAACTTTCAGTTTGGATGCGGTTACTCTTTCTCTTAATAGCTCTGTGAGGAACCTTGGAGTTATTTTTGATCAGGATTTGTCCTTCAATTCACATATTAAATTTGTTTCTAAGACTGCCTTCTATCATTTGCGTAATATTGCCAAGATTAGGAGCATCTTGTCTCAGAGTGATGCTGAGAAACTGATCCACGCCTTTGTTAGCTCGAGATTAGATTAATGTAATTCTTTATTATCAGGCTGTCCTAAAACATCTTTAAAAAGTCTTCAGCTGATCCAAAATGCTGCAGCAAGAGTTTTAACAGGTACTAGAAAGAGAGATCATATCTCTCCGGTTCTGGCCTCCCTTCATTGGCTTCCCTTAGAGTTTAGAATTAAGTTTAAAATCCTTCTTCTTACTTACAAAGCTCTAAACAATCAGGCTCCTTTTTATTTAAAAGATCTGATACTACCGTATTATCCTAACAGAGCACTACGCTCCCAAAATGCAGGATTACTTGTAATACCTAGAATCTCCAAAAGTACAATGGGAGGCAGAGCCTTCAGTTATCAAGCTCCTCTCCTGTGGAATCAGCTGCCAATCTGGATTCGGGAGTCAGACTCGATCTCTGTTTTTAAGAATTGGGCTAAAACCTACCTTTTTGATATAGCCTACAATTAGGAAGGGATCATGTGTTTCTGAACCCTCCCTTAGTTATGCTGCTAATAGGTTTAGTCAGCCGGGGGACCTCCAGTAATGCACTGGGCCTCACTCCTTTCCTCACTCTCTATGAAATATTTTTTTTTGCTGGTCATTAACATCTGTTTGTTCTCTCCCATAGATTGAGTCCCCATCGTGCTGTTTGCTCTCTACATGTCTGTTCTTTTCTTCTTCTCTATCCCCTCACCCCCCAGCCAGTCGCAGCAGATGACTGCCCCTCCCTGAGCCTGGTTCTGCTGGAGGTTTCTTCTTGTTAAAAGGGAGTTTTTCCTCTCCACCGTCGCCAAGTGCTTGCTCACAGGGTATCGCCTGATTGCTGGGGTCTTTCTGCAACTGTGGGGGTTCCCCCCTACAGTTGATAGTGCTATGAGATGACTGTTGTTGTGAAATGGCGCTATATAAATAAAGTTGAATTGAATTGAATTGAATTGAATCTATATATATCTATATATATATCTATATCTATCTATCTATCTATCTATCTATCTATATATATATATATATATATATATATATATATATATATACTGTATATATATATATATATATATATATATATATATATATATATAGAGAGAGAGAGAGAGAGAGAGAGAGATAGATATAGATATATAGATAGATAGATATATGCCTCGTGGAGCCTCGTGATGGAGGAAGGATAAAGCACCCTTTTAAACTTCAGTTCGTCGTGTCCGCCTGCACTTATTTTATCCACCACACTGGTGACTCTTATTCGATCCTCCACACTGGTGGAGGATCCATCCTACACATTTAGCTAGTCGTAGCACCTAGCACCGACACGGAGAAACGACTCTGTCCCCGGTGATAGGGGCTCGCCGGCGGAACTAGCTGAGGCAGCAGTTGGACGGGAGCCGGATCGGAGCTCATGTGCAGCGGTGGTGGGAGACGGGGACCAGTGGAGGACCACCGGGGCCCAGCCAGATAAGAGCTGAAGTCGGAGCCCAGTTGCAGCAGCAGGGCGCGGCAGGGGAACTCCTGAGGCAGACGGCGGTAGGTGGCGGGGCTCAGTGGAGGATCTACCGGGACCCCAGCTGAACAGGAGCAGGATCGGAGCTCGGCTATAGCAGCAGCGGGACTCGGTGGAGGAGCTGCCGGTACCCCGGCTGGACAGGAGCTCGGTTACGGCGGCGGTAAGCAGCGGGACTAGCAGCGGAGGCCCAGCTGGATTCGAGGTCAGTTGGATCGGATACCGGCGACACCAGCAGAGATTGTTTTACTATCCACAGGTCAGTAAAAATGCCACCAAAGAAGGAGGAAATGGAAGAGATCAAAAAATCTCTGAACTTCTTGTCAGAAGAACTGACCAAAGTGGCTAGTCAGCAGGCCAAAATAGTAGGGCTAATGGAAGAAGTCCGAGAATTAAAATTAACAATTAAGGAAAAAGACTTGGAGCGACGCATCGAGGATCTTGAACAATATTCTCGTATGGATGATCTAATTATAAGTGGACTAGACATTAAATATCAATCATATGCTCATTCTACAACAGGAATGAGAGGTGAGGATGCTCCCTTGGTTGAATCAGTCTCCCTGGAAAACTAGGTGCTTCAGTTCCTTGATAGTAGAAATATAAAGGTCGAAGCAAATGCAATTTCAGCCAGTCATGCTTTACCCAGAAAGGATAATTAAACAAAGAAATCAATTGTGATGCGTTTTGTGAAGAGAAGGGTAAAGAATGACATACTGAGGCAGGCCAGAAAGCTACGGGGAACAGAAGTTTACCTAAATGAACATCTAACAAAAACTAAAGCTGAAATAGCACGGCAAGCACGGATGCTGAAAAGACAAAATAAGATACAGGTAACATGGACAAGAAATTGCAGAGTTTGGATTAAACTAAATGGAACACCTGAGGAAGCAAAGAGTATAATAATTAGAGAGATTACTGACTTAAATAAATATAGATGAACACTGATTAAGAAAATTAAGAGACTATGATAATCCATATCCACACACACAGCAAGAATAGTTCTTTTGACATACCATGCCAATGTCCTTTAAAAAAACAAAAAAAAAAACTAGACAAAACAAACAAAAAAACTTATGACTGACTTGAGTAGACATCAATTATCCCCAGTCGGAGGAAGTCATTTGACACAGAGTGAGGAAATTCAAACTATGAAAATATGCCATTATGCTGAACATAAACTACAAGAGATGGAGAATGATATTGATCCTGATAACCACTTTTTCAATAATATTCATAATCATTGTGAATATTACACTGAAAAGCAATTCAAAAGTCAAGTGCAACTAGATGGTAAACTATCAATAATACACTTCAACAGCAGAAGTCTTAACAAAAACTTTCCACAGATTCAGGACTATTTAAAACAGCTAGACAGAAAATTTACAGCCATCACAGTCTCTGAAACTTGGCTTAATGAGAAGCAGGCTCCCCTGATGGCAATAGAGGGATATCAGATGTTTCATGTTAACAGATCTCAAAAAAAGGGTGGTGGTGTTGCACTTCACTTGAATGTTTAGCTGTTAATGTATGCCTCTCACCGGTAATGAATTTCAACATTGCAGTATTGTGACATAACGTTCGGCTCAGGAGACGCACACACACAGGTTCAGAGTAGTTCAAACTGTTTAACAGCAGGGGTGTATGGGTGTGTGTCAGTGGAATGTTAATGTATTGGTGGTGGCGTCTGCTTCGGGCACAGAGGCAGAAGACCGTTCAGCCGGCAACCCTATGGGAGAGAACAGACACAGGGTGACAGGCACACACCAATACAGGAGGAGAATAGGCGAGGGAGAGAAGCTTACTTGAGTTTGACAGATGGCAGGCACTACAAGGACGGAACCCCGGGAGACAGTCACCTGCAGGACTCGGTGCAGCAGCGAGGAAGGACGAAGGACGGAGTTGTCCGCCGCCGAGGAATCCACCTGTGCACAGGGGAGCAGACTGGGAGAGGTAAGGAAAGGAATCTTCTTACCAATAGTTTGACGCTGAAGAGAGGGTTGACGCTTCGCGTTGAAGGCGATGAAGTCTAACGGCTTCAGGCCGAAGCTCAGGGTGAGGCGGCTTTTATCCCTCGCCGCTGACGAGTAGCAGGTGCGTGAGCAGGTGGCGCCGCTGATGAATGGCACGGCGTGACAGTACTCCCCCCTCTAGCAGCGCCTCCTGGCGATGGCTTATCCGGGTGCGCTCGGTGGAAGTCCGCGATGAGCGATGGGTCCAACACAAACGACGGGGGCACCCACTGTCGATGCTCGAGCCCATAGCCCTCCCAGTCCACCAAGTATTGCAACCCACGACCCCGGCGCCGGGAGTCCAGGATGGAGGAGACGGACCAGGCCTGATGGCCACCAATCATCCGGGGCGCAGGTTGCGCTGCAGGAGGAGGGCAAAGGGGGTCAGAGACTGCCAGTTTCACCTTCGACACGTGGAAAGTAGGATGAATGCGGAGGGAGGGGGGAATAGCCACGCGCACAGCCACCGGGTTGATGATCCGGGTGATGGGATAGGGACCCATGAAGCGCTGTGCCAGCTTTCTCCTCTCGCCTTTTAGAGTGACGTCCTGGGTGGAAATGTAAACAAGCTGCCCAACTCTGTACGCCGGGGCAGGTCTTCTACGCCAGTCCGCCACAGTCCTGTTGCGCTCCGCTGTGCGTAATAGCGCATGGCGCGTGGCAGTCCAGGTGGAGCGGAACTGCCTGAGATGGGCCCTAACTGACGGGACAGTTACTTCACTCTCCTGCTCCGGAAACAGCGGGGGGTCGTAACCCAGGGACGCTTTGAAGGGGGACATCCCTGTAGCAGAAGAGCGAGCGGTGTTGTGGGCATATTCAACCCAGGCAAGATGGTTGCTCCAGGACGTGGGTTTGGATCTGGACACACAGCGGAGCGCAGCCTCCAGCTCCTGGTTGGTCCTCTCACACTGCCCGTTGGATTGGGGGTGATGGCCGGAGGAGAGGCTCACCTTGGCTCCGATGGCGTTGCAGAAGGACCTCCAAACCTCTGATGAAAACTGGGGGCCCCGGTCCGAGACCACGTCCACCGGAATCCCATGCAGCCTGACCACGTGTTGGACGAGGAGGTCCGCCGTCTCCAGGGCAGTAGGGAGGCCTCGCAGGGGGACGAAGTGCACGGCCTTGGAGAAGCGGTCCACGATGGTCAGGATGGTGTCATAGGAGTTGGAGACAGGGAGTCCGGTGACGAAATCCAGCGCGATGTGCGACCAGGGCCTGCCAGGGACGGGCAGGGGCTGAAGCAGACCCGCTGGAGGGGCATTTCCTGACTTGCAGGTGGCACAGATTGGGCAAGCCCGGGCGTAGCGGGCTGCATCCCTCCGCAGGCCTGGCCACCAAAAGGACCGTTGGAGGAGATCTATCATCCGGGAGGTGCCAGGGTGACAGGTGAGCTTGGAGGTGTGGAGCCAGTGGATGACCTCTCCTCGGACCGCGGATGGCACGAACAGCCTCCCCTCCGGTCCGCCGCCAGGGTCAGGTTCCACCTCCTGTGCCTTCCGGATTTTGCTCTCGATGTCCCACGAGATGGCTCCCACGACGCACGACCTGGGCAGGATGGAGTGGGGCGCCTCCTCCGACTCCACGGGGGCGAACTGCCTGGAGAGGGCGTCAGGCAGGACGTTCCTAGAGCCAGGCCTGAAGGTGATGGAAAATTGGAACCTGGCGAAGAACAGGGACCAGCACGCCTGGCGGGCGTTCAGGCACTTGGCAGATCGTAAGTATTCCAAGTTCTTGTGGTCCGTGAGGACAACAAACGGCAGGTTCGCCCCCTCTAACCAGTGGCGCCACTCCTGCAGGGCGAGCTTGATGGCCAAGAGCTCTCTGTCCCCCACATCGTAGTTTCTCTCCGCCGGGGACAAGCGCCGGGAGAAGAAGGCGCACGGTCGTTTGGCGCCATCGTCCGGTGACCGCTGGGACAGCACTGCTCCCACTCCCGTGTCAGAAGCGTCTACCTCGACGATGCACTGCAGCGCGGGGTCGACCTGGCAAAGGACCCGGGAGGAGGAGAATTCCGCCTTCAGCGCCTCAAAGGCGGCAGCGACCTCTTCGGTCCACCGGAACGGAACCTTCGGGGACGTGAGGCGGGTCAGTGGTCCAACGATGGCACTGAAGTTGGGGACAAAGCGGCGGTAGAAATTGGCGAAGCCAACAAATTGCTGCACCTGTTTCCGGGATGCAGGTGTGGGCCATTCCACCACCGCCTTTACCTTCTCTTGGTCGGGGAGCACCTTATCGTGGGCGGTGATGAACCCCAGGAAGGACGTACTCCTGGCGTAAAATTCACACTTTTCTGCCTTAACATACAGACGATTCTCCAGCAGCCTTTTGAGGACCCGCCTCACGTGGACCTGGTGCTCATCCCTGGACCTGGAGAAGATGAGAATATCGTCCAGGTAGACGAACACAAAAAGGCCAATGAAGTCCCGGAGGACGTCATTAATGAGGCGCTGGAAGACTGCAGGAGCGTTGGTCAACCCGAACGGCATCACCAGGTATTCAAAGTGGCCGTTCGGGGTACGGAAGGCCGTTTTCCACTCATCTCCCTCCCGGATCCGGACGAGGTGGTAAGCGCTGCGTAGGTCCAGCTTGGTGAACCAGGTCGCCCCCTGGAGGGAGTGGAAAGCAGTGTCCATGAGAGGCAGGGTGTAACGGTCCTTCTCCGTGATATTATTGAGGGCCCGGTAGTCGATACATGGGCGGAGGGACCCATCCTTCTTTCCCACGAAGAAGAACCCTGCCCCCACGGGTGGCGATGATGGGCGGATAATCCCAGCGCTTAATGACTCCTTCAGGTAGGCGTTCATCGTCTCCTTCTCCGGCGCAGACAGGTTGTAAAGGCGACCAGAAGGTAAGGGAGCCCCCTGGCGGAGGTTGATGGCGCAGTCATAGGGCCGATGAGGGGGGAGAGACATAGCTTTCACTTTGCTGAACACCATACCCAGGTCATGAAATTCTGGGGGCACCAGAGACAGGTCCGGGGGTGCAGCGTCCTTCGCAGGGGGAGGAGCGGACGGACAGCAGGCAGCGGACTGAAGGCAGGTGCCCATACAGAACGTACTCCATGCCGATATCCCAGCTGACTTCCAATCCAGGACCGGGTTGTGAAGGCAGAGCCAGGGATACCCCAGGATGACGGGCGACACAGAGTTGGGAAGGACGTAGAAGGTCATCTCCTCCCGGTGATTTCCCGAGATGATGACCGGAACGGGGATGGTTTGGTGTGATACTCTCCCAAGGGAGGCACGGGAGAGATTAACAAGGGAGATGGGATTCTTCAGTGCCTGACAGCGAATGCCCAAACTGGTTGCCAGGCTTTGTGAAATAAAGCTGCCTTCTGCACCCGAATCCACCAGTGCGTGGGTGAAATGCCCAGTGGGATTGTGGCAAAAACGGATGGGCAGCTTCAATTGGGTAAGGGGACTTAACCGATTGACGTCCGCGAGGCCCCCTACAGTGACTCGCGGACCCCGCCGTTTGGCTTATGTGGACAAAGCTCCACCGTGTGTTGATTATCCCCGCAATACATGCAGAGATTCAACTCACGGCGGCGTTGTCTCTCTGCCGGGGAGAGTTTTGTCCAGCCCGTCACCATCGGCTCCGACTCCTCGGAGTGCGATGGCGGCGGCGTCGCCAGGGGGCGAGCTTGGGGCAGGCGCGACGAGGCTCCCCGAGGGCGAGAAGAAGACGACTTCCGCCCAGAGGAGTGCTCACGCAGCCTGTTATCCAAGCTGATGGCGAGAGAAGTTAGCTCAGCTAGCGTCCCAGGGATATCCCGACCAGCCAGTTCATCCCTCAGATCATCATTCAGGCTGCGGAGGAACAGACCACAGAGGGAGCGTTCGTCCCAGCCCAGTTCCTCCGCCGCTACCCGGTAGTCAACCGCATAGTCCGCTGCCGACCGGCTTCCCTGCTGGAGAGCGAGAAGCCGATCGACTTGGACCGTCTCGGTTCGGGAATGGTCAAGGACCTCCAGGAATCGTGCCACGAACTGGTCATAGGTGAGGGTGGCGTAACTGGGCTTCGCCATAATGGCGTAGGTCCAAGTTAACGCGCGCCCCTCCAGGAGATTCCCTATGTAGCCAATTCGGCTGTGATCCGAGGGGAAGTCTCCGGGCACACGGTGGAATACGGACTCACACTGCATAATGAACCCCCGCGCTCCGCCGAGCTTTCCGCTAAAGCGGGCGGGGGTTGGAATCGGCGTGAGCCGAACCGGTGCCGCAGGAGCCGGCTGGACGGCCGCTGGGACAGCAGGAGCTGCGCCACCCTGGTGAGCCGGGGGGAACGGCTGTTGGGGGTCCAGGCGGTCCAATCGGTTAGTGATGGCAATAAGTTGATTTAAAATCACCTGCTGCTGATAAGCAATTTGATCCACCCGAACCTCGAGAGTGGTAAGCCGGTGCGCGAGCCCGCCGTCTGCCGAGCCGCTCTGCTGAAGCCGTACTGACATAACGTTCGGCTCAGGAGACGCACACACACAGGTTCAGAGTAGTTCAAACTGTTTAACAGCAGGGGTGTATGGGTGTGTGTCAGTGGAATGTTAATGTATTGGTGGTGGCGTCTGCTTCGGGCACAGAGGCAGAAGACCGTTCAGCCGGCAACCCTATGGGAGAGAACAGACACAGGGTGACAGGCACACACCAATACAGGAGGAGAATAGGCGAGGGAGAGAAGTTTACTTGAGTTTGACAGATGGCAGGCACTACAAGGACGGAACCCCGGGAGACAGTCACCTGCAGGACTCGGTGCAGCAGCGAGGAAGGACGAAGGACGGAGTTGTCCGCCGCCGAGGAATCCACCTGTGCACAGGGGAGCAGACTGGGAGAGGTAAGGAAAGGAATCTTCTTACCAATAGTTTGACGCTGAAGAGAGGGTTGACGCTTCGCGTTGAAGGCGATGAAGTCTAACGGCTTCAGGCCGAAGCTCAGGGCGAGGCGGCTTTTATCCCTCGCCGCTGACGAGTAGCAGGTGCGTGAGCAGGTGGCGCCGCTGATGAATGGCGCGGCGTGACACCCTCAAACTGGGGATTCTAAATTGTCCTTAGGTATGACTGTGAGAGTGAATGGTTGTCTGTCTCTCTGTGTTGGCCCTGCGATGGAATGGCCATCTGTCCAGGGTGTACCCTGCCTCTCGCTCAAAGATGCTGGGATTGGCTCCAGCCCCCCTGCGACTCGAAAAGGATTAAGCGGAAGAAGATGGATGGATGTTACTCATTACTTGTTTTATTAATATGGATAGATATTTTTAGCGCAAGTAAATAAAAACTGACCCTGCATAGCTACGTGACCTGTTTCAAAGAGCCTCTTCACTGCTGCAGTCAGCAGCCAAAAATGGAGCTTCCTCCTGCTGGGAAAAGATGAAGCTACTTTGTTTTTGTGGAAATAGATTATTTTTCCTTTGTTGCGGTTAAAGACAAAAGCATATTGGTGGGTTGCAAACTAAAGTCTCAGTTGAGACTTATTGCAATCTTCAGAAGTGCCTGAAAATAGCAATAAGCTCCTTCGACAAAGCTAGTGCTAAGTAACGGCTAGCTATGCTAACAACATCTTAAAGTGGATCTACTGTATTCTCAACAGCCACAGCTGGATTTCAAGCACAGGTATGCATCTGGACAGTTTGTAACCCAGCAAGAATTAAACCAACTGATTGCCAGATACATTGTTATAGACTGAAGACGTAGTATAAACAGTGACTTTCCATCAGACAGCTGAGACTGTGAGCCACTGAAGTTAAAACACATTTACCTGCTACCTGGATAAAGATTATTCAAAAATGGATTTTGATCTCTAAAAGGAATTTGAGAGACTGGATCATGTCTCTGTCACAGCAGACATTTGGACTGTGGATAATGGACATTTTCTCTGGATCACTGCACATCAGATTAATCCATATCATAAAGCTAAGGTATAACTGGACAGCTTTATGCAGTGTTGCCAACTCACTCTTTTGGAGTGATTCTCACTCTTTTTCCCTCTCTCTCACTTCAAACACCCTATTTCTCACTCCAAAATGAAGAAATTACTGGCAATTTCATGGTGATTTTCTTCAGATTTTTCCCACAATAAGAACTCTGAAGGCAGACAGAACATATTCTAAAAGCTCTGTCTGAAACAGTCTGTTTTCAGCCTGACATTAATAAGCCTGTAATGTAATCCATTAATTAAATTATCTTGCTATGTGTGCAAGATGATTAAAGTATGCATTTAAAAGACGAAGAAGCTATCTCCATTGTCATTCAGTCCATACAGCCAATCATGTACAGTAGAACAAAATTACGTTTCTCCTATCTACAATGTTAATCACATGTAGAATCAGAGGGGTTGCTGCTGCGGAAGGTGCCACCACAAAAAACTTCTGCTATTCTATTACGCTGAGCATCAAGCTAGAAGGCAGGAAGCACCATTTTTATATGGTCTTTGGTATGACCTGCCTGGGACTTGAACCCCCACCCTCCTGGTTGTGGGGTGGATGCTCTATCAACTAGGCCACCACTCCGGTAACATGAAAGTTACTTTTCCAAGTAACTAGTTACTTTAATCATACAGTAATTGGTTAAATAACTCAGCTACTTTTGAATAGAAGTAATTAGTGACTGTAATTAGTTACTATTTTTTAGTAACTTGCCCAACACTAGTGCCGGCAGATGAGAGAGGGAAATGCTTGGCACCTCAGTACAGAAGGGGCCCCCAAGGGCTGACCAACTTTAAATCCCTACAGCAGTGGCAATGTGAAGAGTTTGTAATGACAGAGGTTGGCTGACACAGAAAGGGGCCCTACCCCCACCTCTCACTCTTGCAAGCACCAGTGCACATTTTATGTAAACAAACACGTGAAAGCGGCTGTATCAAAATGAAGTGAAGATATCCATCTGGGAGTGACCAAAGAAAGAAGAAAAAGAGGAAGAAGAGAAAAGAAAGCAAGACGGTGGCAAATACTGCAAACAATACAGTGGTTAATTTAGCTCCGAGAAGCTTAGTGTCCTGCCTCTGCTGGTCCTGATGTGACATTGTTGAGTACCTGGGTGTCACAGTAAGGACACAGGTGTACTGTATGTCTTGATTGCTCAGCTAGCAGCCTTCACCTCCGCCTTCACCTCCATCTCGCTTACCTGCTCTGCCTTCTTGCACACTGTCCAATACCAACAAGCTCTTGATGATCGGTTGTATCCTCCTCACTCCTGCCGAACTAAATGTCTTGTGGGTACTGGGTTATATATTTATTGTGGATCAGCCGGTACTATTTGGCCATCTGCCTGGTGCAGCCAAAAGACCCAGCCTGCCAGCTGCAGTAGGGGGTGTGATGGGCGGCTGTGGAGAGGAATGAAAAGTGGGGCGACAGAGCTGGAAGATTGGGGCTTTCCAATCTGAGCTCAACCATTAGTTGGCAAGGTTTGGTGGACACAGGACTCAAATGCAGGCAGGTGCGGTGCAATGATAGTGATTTATTAATAGAACTTGAAGACAAAATAACTGCAGCATGAGGGCTGAAAACAGAAACTAAAGCACAGCAAAACTTTCAGGCAAGGCAAGGCTTGGTTAGGAAAACACAGACTTGAATACTCAAAGACAGGAGCGACTGGGAACATTACCGAACACAAGCTAGAAACATTAATAACGCCACACCAGACTGAGACTGACACATAAATACTGTATACAGACATGGACAAAATTGTTGGTACCCCTCTGTTAATGAAAGAAAAACCCACAATGGTCACAGAAATAACCTGAATCTGACAAAAGTGGTAATAAATAAAAATTCTATGAAAATTAACCAATGAAAATCACACAGTGTTTTTGAATTGTGGTTCAACAGAATTATTTTAAAAAACAAACTCATGAAACAGGCCTGGACAAAAATGATGGTACCCTTAACTTAATATTTTGTTGCACAACCTTTTGAGGCAATCACTGCAATCAAACAATTTCTGTAACTGTCAATGAGACTTCTGCACCTCTCAGCAGGTATTTTGGCCCACTCCTCATGAGCAAACTGCTCCAGTTGTCTCAGGTTTGAAGGGTGCCTTCTCCAGACGGCATGTTTCAGCTCCTTCCACATATGTTCAATAGGATTTCGATCAGGGCTCATAGAAGGCCACTTTAGAATAGTTCAATGTTTTGCTCTTAGCCATTCTTGGGTGTTTTTAGCTGTGTGTTTTGGGTCATTATCCTGTTGCAAGAGCCATGACCTGCGACTGAGACCAAACTGTCTGACACTGGGCAGCACATTTCTCTCTAGAATTCCTTGATAGTCTTGAGATTTCATTGTACCCTGCACAGATTCAAGACACCCTGTGCCAGATGCAACAAAGCAGCCCCAGAACATAACAGAACCTTCTCCATGTTTCACAGTAGGGACAGTGTTCTTTTCTTGGTATGCTTCATTTTTGTGTCTGTGAACATAACACTGATGTGCCTTGCCAAAAATTTCCAGTTTTGTCTCGTCTGTCCATAGGACATTCTCCCAGAAGCTTTGTGGCTTGTCAACATGCAGTTTGGCAAATTCCAGTCTGTTTTTTTTTTTAAATTTGTTTTCAACAGTGGTGTCCTCCTTGGTCATCTCCCATGAAGTCCACTTTGGCTCAAACAACGAAGGATGGTGCGATCCGACACTGATGTACCTTGACTTTGGAGTTCACCATGAATGTGTTTAGAGGTTGTTCTGGGCTCTTTTGTTACCATTCGTATTATCCGTCTCCTCCTGTGGCTACATCCAGGGAGGTTGGCTACAGTCCCGTGCTTAAATTTCTGAATAATATGTGCAACTGTAGTCACAGGAACATCAAGCTGATTGGAGATGGTCTTATAGCCTTTACCTTTAACATGCTTGTCTATAATTGTCTTTCTAATCTATTGAGACAACTCTCTCCTTTGCTTCCTCTGGTCCATGTTTAATGTGGTACACACCATGTCAACAAACAGCACAGTGACTACTTGTCACCCTTTAAATAGGCCGACTGACTGATTACAAGTTTGTAGACACCTGTGATGTTAATTAGAGGACACATCTTGGTTGAACATGTCCCTATGGTCACATTATTTTCAATCTTTTCTAGGGGTACCATCATTTTTGTCCAGGCCTGTTTCATGAGTTTGTTTTTCAAAATAATTCTGTTGAACCACAATTCAAAAGCATTGTCTGATTTTCATTGGTTAATTTTCATAGAATTTTTATTTATTACCACTTTTGTCAGATTCAAGTTATTTCTGTGACCACTGTGGGTTTTTCTTTCATTAACAGAGGGGTACCAACAATTTTGTCCACGTCTTTATACCCCACAGGTAATGAACAGAACACAGGAGAGGTGGGAACAATCAAGGGCAAACGGAGCCAGCAGGGAAGTGGCTACAGGTACAGGAGGCATGAGGGGCTGAGGCAAAAAGGTAAACAAGTACACACACAAGACCAAGGACCAGACAGGGGATGATACAATGTGACTAGAGACCGGGGAAAGCAAAGGACAGTTAAGTTAATCCCTTCCACAGCATGTGGGACACCATGTGGTGTATGGGGCAGCACCTATCTCCATTTCACTGACCCTAAGCCACACAGCTACTGTAAGTAGTGAAAGCTACAGTGGGGGGTCAGTAGCTCTGTGCGTTAACTTTCCTTTCCCATTCTATTATGCTGAGCACCAAGCTAGAAAGTACCATTTTTTTTTTAATATGGTCTTTGGTATGACCAAGCCAGGATTTGAACCCATGACCTTCCAGTTGTGGGGCAGATGGTCTACCAGCTGGGCCACCACTCTGGTAAAGCAAAGGACAACCACATAAGATGCAGAAACCAGGGGAATACAGAAATGCAAAAATGACAATAACCATAACATCAAAGGAACACACAATGACGTACAAATGAACTTAAAGCATGGGCATGGTCTTGCTCATGATATTAATGGTCTCTTAGATATGAAAAATAAACCATAAGTGCTCATTTAAAATTTTCTTCTATAACATTTTAAACTGGTAACAACCCTTCTATAAAATCAAGCTGACTAAATGTCAAACTGTAGCAACTCTGTGCATTTTTGTCCCTTGAGGCCTTCACATCTTCAGGCTGTTGTATTTTGTTCAGGTGGGAATGCTGCAGCTGTCATGGGTATCACTAGCAGAAAGTGCCGGCTGCAACAGACAGTGTCCACGGATCTTTAAAATGTATTCATTTATTAATTTATTCAAAACAAGGGCCTTAATTATCCTTAAAATGTTGATCCTTAATTCTGACTTTCAAAGGCGATAATACCCCTGATATTATTTTAAAGGGCTCCTCGATGTATTTGTAGGATTTAACTGTCCGCAATGTGTCTATTGGTCATATGATTATCAAAAAAATATCAAAACACACTTGTTCTAAAAACCACACAGCCTTTATTTTGTTTTTCTCTCCTAGAAATGGTTTTGACTCCTCTTTTCTTGTATGTTAAGAAATGTTAAACCCAGTCCAGTGCGGTCCTTGAGACTCATCCGTTGTTCTATTATTGTTCAGCATAACTGTCTGTCATGTAGATGGACGAGGAAGGTAAAGGTATTAGCCCCTGAGCTAACAATGGTAATAGGAAGCTTTCACCAAGTGTGGTTTATATTGTTATTTTCTTCAGATTACCATCACCCTAATAAACACCCATTTCCCTAATCCACAGTCAATAATATATCTTGTGCTATTCAGGCTTATTTTGCAATATTTTCACCTTGATGATATAGTGATCCATTAACATTAGCTTGCTAGGTGGTTGGAGGCAATTATTGTCATGTCATACTGCTCACTTCAGCAGGGAGGTGACTGACATACCACCTGGCGTTAGATTAATTTTCAGTTGGTCATGATCACTTTTTTCTATAAATTCTATTCACCCCATTGGAATCCCTGTTCATCTATTATATTCTAAGACATTATTTTAGCTTAATTAAAGTTTTATTTTCTCAAACCAGGATCTGAGGCTACTAAAACAAGCAAGCATTTCGCCACTCATTCACGTACAGTAGGGGAAATAAGTATTTGATCCCCTGCTGAATTTGTAAGATTACTCCCTTACAAAGAAATGACCAGTCAATAATTTTTATGGTAGGTTTATTTTAACACAGAGAGACAGAAGAGCAAAAAAAAAAAAAAAATCCTGAAAAAAAAATCAAATAAGGGTTATAAATTAATCTGCATTTGATTGAGGGAGATAAGTATTTGATCCCCTAGCAATCAGCAAGAATTCTGAACCGTACAGACTGATTATCAGGTGAGCGTGCTCCCTCTCCCCTTCTGTGTTTTTTCCTCCTGCCTGTCTCCCGGCTCTGGAGTTGATTATGCCCACCTGTGTGATTGCACGCACCTGCTGCTGCCTCTTCTGCCAGCTTTAAAAGAGCCAGTCTGTGAAGGCCTCTTCGCTGGACCATTGGGTATTGCTGCCATTAGCTAGAGCTAAGTTGAATGGTGTATAATCTTACCTGTTGTCTGATCCTCTCCTCTTCTCCTCTCCAGATTGCTGCCATCTCAGCGATGTGTTACTCCAGGGCTGCGCAAGCTCAGATAAACCTCTTTCTCACTTGGACGACTCCTACTCCACCCGGTCTACCAACTGCCCCACTCCATCCTGCCAACTTTCCTCGTACCTGTTCATCCTGCTGGTTCCACTCCCACCAGCTCCTTCACCACTACATGCTGGGTCCCACAGCCGGGCCCTCATTTTTGGTAGTAAGTCCCTCCTCTTCTCTTCCTCTTCTTCTTTCTCCTCAATTAAAATCATTAATCATTTCTCCTCTCTCTCTCTCATGCACAGGCTGTGGACTCCTCCAGCTTGCTCATTTGTTTTTTGTTGTGGTTTAATAAATTGTGTTTTATGTTATCGCCTGTGTCTGTTTGTTCTTCCAGTGTTATTTGCTCTGCATTTGAGTCTCTGGCTAATAAATCATGACACAGACTGGATATGTATCCATGAGGCACATAAATTAGTCCTGTCCCTTTAAGAAAGTACTCCTAATCTCAACTCGTTATGTGTATAAAAGACTCCTGTCACAGAATCAATCTCTTCAATTCAAACTTCTCCACCACCATGGTCAAGACCAAAGAGCTGTCAAAGGATGTCAGAGACAAGATTGTAGACCAGCACAAGGCTGGACTGGGCTCCAAGACCATCAGCAAGAAGCTTGGTGAGAAAGAGACCACTGTTGAGATAATTTGAAAATCGAAGAATGCAAGATAACAGTCAATCACCCTCACTCTGGAGCTCCATGCAAGATTTCACCTCGTAGGGTAAGGATGATTCTGAGAAAAGTGAGGGATCAGCCCAGAATGACACGGGAGGAGCTTGTTAATGATCTCAAGGGAGTTGGGACCACAGTCAACATTAAAACCATTGGTAACACGATTATACAATTCATTTTAAGTTCATATACAGGAAATAAAATAAGAATTATTTCAAAGCTATATCAGAAACTTATGGCAAACAAACGTTCAAGTAACTATATAAAGGAGAAATGGGAGAAAGAACTAAATTTAAACATAACAGAAGAAAGCTGGCAGGAAATATGGAAAACACAACACACAAGCTCAAGGACATGGAGGGAATTTGGATGGAAAAACCTGATTCGTTATTTCATTACACCACAGATTCAAAGAAAATATACAAATACCCAATCTTTATGCTGGAGGGGCTGTGGGGCTCAAAATGCAGACCACTCACATTTGTTTTGGAAATGCTGCAAAATCTCACCATTCTGGAAATCTATACATGTGACAATACAGAGGATATTAGGATATAATATACCAATGAACTGTAACTTGATGTATTTATGTGATCTGAAAAAAAGATAATGTAATACAGGCTGAGGACAGATATCTAGTTAAAATCTTGCTGATTGCATGTAAAAAAACAATCACAAGA
Organism: Pholidichthys leucotaenia; assembly: GCA_020510985.1. Lineage (NCBI taxonomy): Eukaryota > Metazoa > Chordata > Actinopteri > Cichliformes > Pholidichthyidae > Pholidichthys > Pholidichthys leucotaenia. The sequence goes on along the minus strand of CM035839.1, from coordinate 334,505,896 downwards.
AAATGGCGATCAGAAGTTCTTCCTGACCAAGAGCAATGGACTGACATTGTTGAGGATATACGTTTGATGGAAAAACTAACATATCGACAAAGAATGCAAGAAGGACTATATGAAAAAAAATGGCGGAAATGGACACACTACAAAATGCAACAACGAGACAGAAATTGAAAGAATAACCAAAGATACTGGAAAAACCAGAAGAATTAAGAGGTGGAAACTTAAAACTTGATGCTCCAACATTTGTTCCCCCCCCTTTCTTTTTTTTTTCTTCTTTCTTTCTCTAGCTCCTTTTTTTAAATATAGAATATGATCTGAATGTAATAAATATGATGAAAAATGAATAAAAATCAAAGTTACAAAAAAAAAAACATTGGTAACACACGTTGCCATAATGGATGGAGATCCTGCAGCTCTGGCTCGGTCCCACTGCTCAAGAAGACACATCTGAAGTTTGCCAATGAACACCTGAATGATTCAGAAAAGGTTTGAGAGAAGGTGGTGTGTTCAGATGAGACCAAAATTGGGCTGTTTGGCATCAACTCAACTCATGTGTTTGGAGGCAGTGAAATGCTGAATTTGACCCTAAGGACACCATCCCCACTGTCAGACATGGAGGTGGAAACATTCTGCTTTGGGGTTGTTGCTCTGCTGAGGGTACAGGAAGACTTCACCACATTGAAGGGCCGATGAACAGGGCCATGCACCGTAGAATCTTGGATGAGAACCTTCTGGCCTCAGCCAGAATACTGATGATGGGTCTTCCACTGTGCCAAGGACCCAAAACATATGGCCAAGGCAACAAAGGAGTGGCTCAAGAAGAAGCACATTAAGGTCCTGGAGTGGCCTAGCCAGTCTCCAAACCTTAATCCCATAGAAAATTTATGGAGGGAGCTGAAACTTTGAGTTGCTAAGCAACAGACTTGAAACCTTCAGGATTTGGAGAGCATCCTGTAAAGTTGTGGACCAAAATCTCTCCTGAGATGTGTGCAAACCTAGTGACCATCTACAAGAAGCGTCTGACCTCTGTATTTGTCATCAAGGGTTGCTCCACCAAGTACTATGTCACATTTTGCTTGGGGATCAAATACTTATTTCCCTCAATCAAATGCAAATTAATTTCTAACTGTTATTTAATATTTTTTTCTGGATTTTTTTGTTAATCTTCTGTCTCTCTCTGTTAAGCCTAACATAAAAACTATGGACTGTTCCTTTCTTTGTAAACTTACAAATTCAGCAGGGAATCAAATATTACCACCACTGTATGTTTCTGAGCTTATTGTACTCCAGGGCATGGCCATAGCCTATTGACCACTAAAACCACACACCCCTGTCAACCAGTGATGCATTATTTTAGGGTCGGGGTAACGGGTTTGGTCGGCCAGTGGTCCAATCGGATCCCCAGGTCGGATCTGAGATCATAGTGTCTTGGGTGGAGAATTTCTTACAATATTCCTTACATTTGTAGGTGACAGAGAAAAGTATTTTTTTAACAGTTTTACAGAAATTCTCTATTCACTCCACTACCCTCATATTTCACAGAGCAAAGGGGAGTAGTGATTGCTGATGAGTGTTGCAATTTGAGGGGTCTGTTGGGGTTCATGGGGATGGTGGTTCATTGGCAGTCAGTGACCATAAAAACTGCTAGTGAATGCTAGCATTTGCCTCTCCTCGCCACTCTGTGAGATACTACCGTTAAAGATACTAGGGATGACTTTGGGGGTCGACTTGACTTGTATTCTGCTCCAAAATATATACGAGCTAAAGGGTATAAATTAGCCACTCAGTGTTAGAAATATGATGTAAGAGGGAGGGCGGAGTTGAATCTAGTCTGAAGATTTAAAGGTATATACACTCAAAGTAGGCCATTTTCAGAAAGGCTTGAAAAGTAAAAAAAAAATAAAAATGCTGTAATAATTAGAGAAAATTTGAACAAAATATGTGACAAACATTTTATTAAGAAAAGTGTGAGCTCTTACAATGTGGAAAAAGGTGCAATCAATGATCCCTTTAAAACTTGTAAGCAGAATAAACAGCAGTCATTGAAATTGTAAACCTATTTTTTTCAAGCAAATATAGAGCTGTTTTCCCTCATAAATTTATGACCTAGATATGGGAATATATTCAAATAAATTTGCACATAAATTGACCATCTGTTTTGCATAAGCAATACATCTGAGGTTTTTATGGACAGTATTCTGGATAATATTTGCCATTATGTTGAATTTCCTCACAGAGATTAATAAAGTATCTATCTATCTATCTATCTATCTATCTATCTATCTATCTATCTATCTATCTATCTGTCTGTCTGTCTGTCTGTCTGTCTGTCTGTCTGTCTGTCTGTCTATCTATCTATTGATCTGAAGGCTGCTGACTTTCATGGCCAGCTCCCCCACTATCCTCCGGGGCGCTGCACAACTCCGCTCTGCTCTCATGGGCAGCGTAGGCGAGCTGTCTCATGATGGGGCATCCCCCAGCTGGCCATGGGACTGGAGCGGAGTCTGCCCTTTGAGATCCCATGGCTCGGCAGCTTAGCTCGGCAAGTTTTGCCTTGGCTCGGCCAGTAGCCTCCGGTCCCTGGCCAGGTCGGATGCAGTGATCAAGGGGCTGCATGGCCCTAGCAATTTGTTATGGAATCACGGCAAAATTTTTGGGACAGGAACTGGAATGACGCCAAACACATCATCAACTGTGGATCAGTGAACCAGCGCCACTCATCTGAGATAGAAGGAGGCTAAAAGCTAAAGGCTAGAAGCTAGTCAGCTAATGGTTAACTGATGTAAGATGGAGGGCAGAGTCGAACAGGTGAAGGATGCTTCTTAAAGTGATAGGCTTTAAATCAGAGCGTTTCAAGAAAGCCAGGAGAATACAAAACAAATTTGCTTCAAATTAATGGGCAGCTCGGTGGAACAGTGGTTAGCACTGTGGCAGCACAGTAAGAAGGTCATGACATCAAATCCACCCCTGACCATTGTGGGTTTGATCCCACCTCCTGACCATCAGTGACCTTTCTGTGTGGAGTTTATATGTTCTCCCCCTGTCTGCGCGGGTTTACCCCGGGTACTCCGGTTTCCTCCCACAGGCCAAAAACATGCAAGTTAGGTTAATTGGAGATTCTAAAGTAGGTGTGAATGGCAAAGGGATTGGCACCTTACCATGGCTGCCTCACACATCCCGGTGAATACCCTGACTTTCCCTCTGGGGATCAATGAAGTATGCAAAATACAAAAAAATAATTAAGAAAATGTGAAGAAAACATGTCAAACACGTCCTTACGACATGTGTGAGCTGTTAAAATGTGGAAAAAGTGCAATGACCCTTTTAATGTAAGTAAATGTATCTAAATGCTGTAAAGGACCAACACTAGCTGTTCACATGAGATAGTGATATTTTTTTAAGGATCCAAATGGAATAATTTAATCGACCTAAAAATGACACAATAATGTCACATTTATCAGGACTCCATCCTTTCATGAGACATCTGCTAGCATTTTATATATCTGCACACCCTCAGAATCAAACCTACCATGACTATAGTCATCATGGTTCCATCAGTGTCATCTTTCCTCACTCATGTCAACCACATAGTTGCACATCTCCATCTGACCCGTAACATCAGAGCCTCCCCATGGCCCTCACTCAGCTTCAGTCTCAACTGCCCATGTCCATACACTCTGAGTGCTTCTATCTGTGCTGCATACAAGGTGAACCAAGCCACCTATCTGCTGTTGTGCACACAATGTGAGATGACAGGTTAAGTGGGTTACTTACCCCCTGGGCATGGTAATACAAAGAAGTAGGACCTACATCTTAGAATGACTTGTGCCTTACATGTGGGGGTGGAGGGGCACACTGTTGAATGATGGTAAGTGGGGGTAAAATGAAGAATATACCTAAAATATATCAAGCATATTTATCTTGAGCAGACATTATAATATTCCAGCTAAAGACATGACATCTTAAATGAAATTTACATTAAGTGTACATAAAAGATGACATTGGCCTACAATCACATACTTAATCAGTTACATTATTTAAGAGGTCCTGTAATTCACACATCATACAAATCACTAAGACAATTTTCTTTCATTTGTTTAATATAGCCAAGGTTAACAACATCTTATCTGGGAGTGATGGTGAGAGACTAGTTCATGTTTTTGTTACTTCTAAGGTTAAGTTCACATTACAAGCCATGTTGTTCAGTTCAAATGGATTTATTTGGTCAGATCAGAACTGCCTGCCATGGAAATTCACATTCACATTCATTTTTTTCCCGGTTCCGGTTCCGCCGGACCGGTGGCGCCACACGAGTCGGCTGCCTGTTGCAACAGCCTTTTTTTTTTATCTTCCTTCTTCTTTCTACACCTTTCACTCTGTATATATATCACGGACGCACGGATCGCCCCGGGGGTCTCCCGGGTCGGCGGACGGAGCCACGGTTTGCAGCGGGAGACGTTACAGCGGGGAGGAGCTAGTGCTAGCTAGCACTTGGCCGCCGCCCGGTGCTAATGGGAAACTCGACATACCGGGAGCTGTAGCGAAAAGGACGCAGGTGCCGGGCTGGAGTTTAGGCGGCGTGAAAGAAATATAAGACAGAATAATAAAGAGCGATGGCAAGAACCAAGCAGACCGCCCGTAAAATCTACTGGAGGAAGAAGCCCCCCAGGAGACAGCTAGCCACCAGGGCTGCTCGGAGAGGCGCTCTGGCCACCGGCAGAGTGAAGAGGCCTCGCCGTCACAGGCCCGTGGCTCTGAGAGAGATCCGTCGCTACCAGAAATCCACGGAGCTGCTCATCCGTAAGCTGCCCGTCCAGCGCCTGGTGAGGGAGATCGCTCAGGACTTCAAGACCGTCCTGCGTTTCCTGAGCTTCGCCGTCATGGCTCTGCAGGAGACCAGCAAGGCCCACCTGGTGGGTCTCTTCTTCGCTAAGGGGGTCACCATCATGCCCGAAGACTTCCAGCTGGCCCGCTGCATCCGCGGAGAGAGAGCTTAGACTTTCTGCTGCACATTCACCAACCATAATGCTCTGCACTGTGTGTCTACTGTATATATATACATTTATAGTAATATGGACATATGTTTACTAGATGTTGTTTTTTCTTGCCTTCTGATTGTTGCTCTGAGTGTTGCTATCCCTATGCTGTTGCAATCCTGGAATTTCCCCATTGTGGGACTAATAAAGGCTTATCTTATCTTATCTTATCTTATAATTACAACAATTCATTCAATAGGAACTGTCTGTCCACCAAAAGAGCTTGAATGTATGCATCATCAACAGACACAACAGATGTCATACATGGAACTGCTTGTTCTTGCTTTCTCACAAAGAAAATGGATACTTTTTTGTGAAGATCTTCCTCTTCTTCTTCTTCTTCTTCTTCTTCTTTTGGCTGCTCCTTTAGGGGTCGCCACAGTGGATCATCTGCCTCCATCTCACCCTATCCCTTGCATCTTTCTCTGTAACACCAACCATCTCCATGTCCTCCTTCACTACATCCATGAATCTTCTCTATGGTCTTCCTCTTTTCCTCCTGCCTGGCAGTTCCATCTTCAATCCTTTGTCCAATATATCCACTGTCCCTCCTCTGCACATGTCCAAACCATCTCAGCCTTGTTTCTCTTTGTCTCCAAACCGCTCAACCTGAGCTGTCCCTCTGAATACTCATTTCTAATCTTGCCCCTCCTAGTCACTCCCAATGAAAATCTTAGCATCATCAACTCTTCCAGCTCCATTTCCTGTCTATTTGTCAGTGCCACTGTCTCCAAAACATACATCATCGCAGGTCTCACTACCATCTTGTAAATCTTCCCTTTAACTCTTGCTGCTACGCTTCTGTCACAAATCACCCCTGACGCTCCTCTCCACTCACTCCACCCTGCCTGCACTCTCTTCTTCACCCCTCTTCTGCATTTTTCATTGCTTTAGATGGTTGACCCCAGGTATTTAAATTCATCTACTTTAACTACCTCTACTCCTCCCATCTTCACTGTCGCACCCACCTCCCTCTCACTGACACTCATGTATTCTGTCTTGCTTCTACTGACTTTCATTCTTCTTCTCTCCAGAGCATACCTCCACCTATCCAGGTTCTCTTCCACCTGTTCCCTACTCTCACTACAGATCACAATGTTGTCTACAAACATCATGGTCCATGGAGACTCCTGCCTGACCTCGTCAGCCTGTCCATCACCATGGCAAACAAGAAGGGGCTCAGAGCTAATCCCTGCTGTAACCCCACCCCCACCTTGAACCCATCTGTCACTCCTCCAGCACACCTCACCACTGTCTCGCTGTCCTCATATGTGTCCTGCACCACCCTCACATACCTCTCTGCCACTCCTGACTTTCTCATACAGTACCACACTTCCTCTCTTGACACCCTTTCATATGCTTTCTCTAGATCAACAAAGACACAGTTCATCTCCTTCTGACCTTCTCTATACTTCTCCATCAACACTCTTAAAGCAAACATTGCATCTGTAGTACTCTTTCTTGGCATGAAACCATACTGCTGCTCACTGATTGTCACCTCTCCTCTTAACCTGGCTTCAACAACTCTTTCCCATATTTTCATAGTGTGGCTGATCAACTTTATGCCTCTGTAGTTACTACAGCTCTGAACCTCACCTTTGTTCTTGAAAATTGGTACCAAAACACTTCTTCTCCATTCCTCAGGCATCCTCTCACTCTCCAATATTGTGGTAAACAATCTGGTTAAAAATTCAACTGCCACCTCTCATAAACACTTTTTTCTGAAGATATGCTTGAGAATTTTCTTTGGAGGACTGCAGCAAATAGTTTGCCGCATGTGGTAAAGTCCAAAAAAGGAAGGGAGCCAAATGGCAACAATCAAGAGCTTTTGCAGCAGCAGCTAGTGTAGATACTAACAAAAGAGGTAAGTGACCACATTAGTGCCCTACAAATGTGTAGAGGGAAAATGTTCCATGACTGTTCGAGAGAGAGAGAGAGAGAGAGAGAGAGAGAGAGAGAGAGAGAGAGAGAGAGATGGACGTTTTTAATCCCAAACTGGGAAATTACAGTGTAACAGCAGCATAACACAGTAGACATCCCAAAACCAATAGACACACTGTCATGACTGAGCATGGGTGGAGAGCTGTGCTCACGTCTTTAATTTATTAGTCTGATTTTTTTTTCTGTATTTCCCTATTCCTGTTGTGCATTTAATGTGTATGATGATGTTTGGGTTTGCCCTTTTTTTAAGGGCTTTCTTGGGAGTATGGGCAGTGTGGGCGTCTGAGATGAGGTCTTGAATTAACTGTGCCGCCCAGAACTCATCCTCATCCAACCCGAGCAAACTCAAGTCTGTGTGCACTGACATTCCAGCAAAAAACCCAAACTTAACAAAACATATATGTGAGGGGAAAAAGAACAAAAAAAGCAAATTCACAGTCCGCTGGTTCCAACCTGGCTGCGACCTTCTGTCATAAATCCCCCTGGCAGGGGTGGACTGACGACATCAAACGCTGGACTGTGAGTTGCAAAACGTTTAATATAAAAAACACGAAAACTACACAAAACACAACACTTACATAATAGGAGAAAAGACAGTGCATACCTGTTAAAACACTCAGAAAATAGGAAGATGATAAGACGTAAAACTAACGTCTGGATACCAAGAAGGTCGCAGCAATGGACTACGTTGCAACAACATTTTTGTAGGGCACAGAGGAATTAACAAGTGCTGACAGGTGTGGGTGACAGGAGCGAGTAATCAGAACAAACACTGACAGCTGTGAGAGGCCATGAAACTAGCAAACACAGGAAGTAGATACAGAGTGCTGCCAAAACACAAGCACAAACCGGGAAAAAGGAATAATTCACAACACAAGTACAGACCAGCGTGTCTAATCATAATTCAAGATACAAAAAGAGACCAACGGTGAGAACAAGATAAAATACAAAACCCAAGAGATGCAAATAATACAAGACTAAGGTCAAAATACAACAAGAGGACTAAAGGGAAAAGTGAGGGTAGGCTCATGTCAAAACAGATAAAGAAATATACTACAAAACACAATAGGATGACTCAGGTTCATAATATAAATAAACAAGTCTAAAGTAAGAAACTCAGAAACAAATTTATTTTATGTAATACTCTAATTTTTTGAGAAACTGAATTTGGGGTTTTCATGGGCTGTAAGCCATCATCATCAAAATTAAAATAAATAAACACTTGAAATATATCACTCTCTGTGTAATGACTGTATATAATTTAGAAGTTTATTTTTTTAATTGAATTACCTAAATAAATCAATTTTTTGTTGACATTCTAATTTAGTGAGATGCACCTGTACATCTTTCAGAATAGCTGAAAAAACTGAACAAAGTTTGTAATAGAAAAAAGTTTGGGGCTAATTGTTGTGGTCCCACCTTCTAACAATTTCCATTTCTTTTTAAATGTTGTATAATCGTACATATTGTGTAGATACTGTAACACATAATGGCTTGAGATGTGCTCCAAAGCACTTTGCTTGTGCCATCCCACAACTGCAGGCAAAACAGTAAAGCAAACAAACAGATAAAGCATTTGTCTGCAACCCCTCCCGGACTGTGTGACAAGCAACAGTGGTGGTGAAGAGATTCCATCAATATGACAGGCTGCTTCTTGCAGGAGAGGAGTTAATTGCTGTGGGACTACAGCAGCCGTCAACATCCATCAACAAACCTCCTTCCTGCTCCATGGGGTTGGAGGTTGGGTGAACCAGTGAGAGAAGGATACCGGAAAGGGCTATAGAGGGCAGCAAGATGTGGGAAACATCTGATTTCCTTTGACATCTTTGGCAAATAACCTAAAAACAAACCACTACTGTTGAAACTGCAGTCCATTGAATGGAGTGGATTTCAGCCTGAGCTCATAGTTCAATAAAAATATCTTTACACCCAATCATTTAATGGCTATGATTACAGCTACAGAAGTTGGCTCTAAAGACAATTTGGATTTCACTGTGTGAAATAAATCATACCCACCTCAGAACATGAAACACATTTTTCCTGTTAAAAAAGTACTTGTCAAATATTAAGAAAAAAAGAAACTAAATAGTTAGATAATATATTGTAAAATCAAGGTACAGTAAAACCAGAGTAAAGCTTCAGAAATGTCAAATGAGCCTTAAACACAATCCTTTGGGATTTCTGACTGATATTCATACAATAGTTTGTTAAAACACAATCTTGTCCTGCCCCAGGACAGGACAAAATAAGCTTTTGGCTTTAATCCCGTTCCTTTTTGAACTGCATTGTTAATTTTTTTAAATTTTTATTCTTGTTTTTATTTTTGACATGTTTGACATAAATAGTATAAAATAAAATCAAAACACATCCATTCTAATCCTGCTCTTCAATATCTTTATCTTAACTCAAATTTAAGCATATACAGTGGGGTAAAAAAAGTATTTAGTCAGCCACCAATTGTGCAAGTTCTCCCACTTAAAAGATGAGAGAGGTCTCCAATTTTCATCATAGGTATACCTCAACTATGAGAGATAAAATGAGAAAAAAAACCCCAGAAAATCACATTGTCTGATTTGTAAAGAATTTATTTGCAAATTATGGTGGACAAGTATTTGGTCAATAACAAAAGTTCATCTCAATACTTTGTTATATACCCTTTGTTGGCAACGACAGAGGACAAACGTTTTCTGCAAGTCTTCACAAGGTTTTCACACACTGTTGCTGGTATTTTGGCCCATTCCTCCATGCAGATCTCTTCTAGAGCAGTGATGTTTTGGGGCTGTCGCTGGGCAACACGGACTTTCAACTCCCTCCAAAGATTTTCTATGGGGTTGAGATCTGGAGACTGGCTAGGCCACTCCAGGACCTTGAAATGCTTCTTACGAAGCCACTCCTTCGTTGCCCAGGCGGTGTGTTTGGGATCATTATCATGCTGAAAGACCAAGCCACGTTTCATCTTCAATGCCCTTGCTGATGGAAGGAGGTTTTCACTCAAAATCTCACGATACATGGCCCCATTCATTCTTTCCTTTACACGGATCAGTCGTCCTGGTCCCTTTGTAGAAAAACAACCCCAAAGTATGATGGTTCCACCCCCATCCTTCACAGTAGGTATGGTGTTCTTTCTCCTCCAAACACGACAAGTTGAGTTTTTACCAAAAAGTTCTATTTTGGTTTCATCTGACCATATGACATTCTCCCAATCCTCTTCTGGATCATCCAAATGCTCTCTAGCAAA